>JBBBVM010000706.1:0-28941 GCA_037355625.1 Petunia x hybrida | reverse complement strand
CCCCCCCCCCCCCCCCCCCCCCCCCCCCCCCCCCCCCCCCCCCCCCCCCCCCCCCCCCCCCCCCCCCCCCCCCCCCCCCCCCCCCCCCCCCCCCCCCCCCCCCCCCCCCCCCCCCCCCCCCCCCCCCCCCCCCCCCCCCCCCCCCCCCCCCCCCCCCCCCCCCCCCCCCCCCCCCCCCCCCCCCCCCCCCCCCCCCCCCCCCCCCCCCCCCCCCCCCCCCCCCCCCCCCCCCCCCCCCCCCCCCCCCCCCCCCCCCCCCCCCCCCCCCCCCCCCCCCCCCCCCCCCCCCCCCCCCCCCCCCCCCCCCCCCCCCCCCCCCCCCCCCCCCCCCCCCACACAAAAAGAAAAAGAAAAAGTACTCATAGCTAGTAGTAAGCGAATTATCCACGGAGGATGAGTTCAAAGTTTTCGGAACCGCCTCACTCAATGTAGAGGTAAGGTACACCCTCCATCACACTCTGTTTGTTGTGATGATGAGTTCAATTTTATATTTTTATTTCTCCAAGAGAGTCGGGTAACAATTAATCACTAAAGTCTAATATGATTGATAGGTTCTACTGGCTCATCTCGAACTTCAAATGTTGCAATAAGTTAGGATCACATAATTAATTAATTGATTAATGGTTTAAACTATAATCACCCAATTTGAACTCAAACTTGTTTCCATGCTCTGCCAATATCTTACTTCTCTCTCCCTCGTGCAAATTCTAAACTAAACCACACAGTTCAGATGCCAACAAGAAAAGAAAAAGAGGGTTGAATAGGTGAACTTAACAGGAATGAGCTTAAGAGAATGTGGTACTGGTAAATATATTTGGTATAAGATCCTTTTTGCTCAAACATTTTTCATGTCCACTTTTCCTCGGATGGTTCTGTTGGATAACTTTTGATGAATTTAACGTACAATCAAGCACTGCCTAGCAATTAGAATCCATATTACATCTGTGCGTTAAATTTCTAATATGACCAAAAAAAATTAATACCGAGTCTAACTCAACCCAAAAGTTAGCTAAAAATATAAGAATTGCCCATACCCATATAAAGAGACTCCCCACCTAAAAAGCCAATGTGGGAAAACTCAACACCCTGTGCATGCATGCTTGTCAATTGGAGCGCGGACAGCATAATATGTCCTAACATAGGTAAACCAAATTAGAATGGACCTCGCTTTAATATCATATTTTTATGAACAATGTGACCATTTCATTTAATAGTTTAAACTGTTAGATTGCACTTTATTTATCCAGTCTCTACACACCATTCTTAATCCTCTTCCCCGTTCTCCAATGACTGGAAAAACTTTTTAAAAGAAAAATGTACAACCAAGCAGCTCTTACAAAAAACATGTCTAGAGACGCAGAACTGAAATATTACACAAAGAAGCCAGTAATACTACACATAGAAGCCAGTTTAAAGAACAAATTATGCATATATAACTGACAAATAGGATGAAAACCAACTCACAAGCAACACATTTCTGCTGAATGTTCCCTCCGTATTAATTTGTGTGAATTCATTTGACTCAGCACGAAATTAATTTGTGTGAATCCATTTGACTCAGCACGAAATTTTAAAAAATTTATTGAGGTAGTAAAATGTTACCACTATGTTTCAAAAGGATCTTTCTTGATATTGAAGCCTTCAAGCTGCGAAGACTACTTTTGAAACTTGCATAAAATAAGTTATACTCCCACCGTTTCAAAAATGATGAACCTATTTCATTTTTAGTCTGTTTAAAAAAGAATGACCACTTTCTAAATTTAGAAAGAAATATTCACTTTTATTCATCCCTAAATGATTTTTAGCCACACAAATATCTATAACTTATTTTAGACCACAAGTTTTAAAAAATTTCTCTATTAGACTCCGTGCAAAGTCAAATGGGTTCATCTAAAGTGGAACGGAGGGAGTAGATATTTTTGTACAGTTATAGATCATCTCATTAAGTGTAAAAGAGAGAGTGTAGAGTTAAATTATTTCAAATTTAAAAAAAAAAAATCAATTTTTTTTCTAATGAACGAAAAAAAAATCACATAAAGTGAACAAAGTGATTACCTAACAAGCATGTTCAGTCTAGATGGTAGAAAACTGGTGTGAATAGCACCCAGGTGTTATTCATTTTTCCAATGCCTACTAGCTACCACATAAGACCACATAAAAAGCAACTCGATCAACTTGGAAATGACACCAACATTCTATACGTTTTATCTACTGGTAGATGCACGTATGACGTATATACATATTTAATACTTACATTACCTATTTACATGCGGTATAGGTTTAACTCTAGAAAATCACATTCTATTTTCTCTTTTAAGGAAGCAAGACAAGAATTGTAGAACGATTCCATAACATAGAGGTCGCATTGTGAAAGGAAGGACGAGAAAAACCCACATTTAGTTTTGTTGAAGGGTTTGGCAAGTACTGTAACACCTCAAGAGTATCTATTCTGAGTGTCAGATAAATGTGTTAAGAGAGTGCACGATGTGAAAATTTTAGTATGTCCGTATGTGAAAACAATATCACCATTTAAGAAATTATAAAATTCCCCTGAACTGTAAAGAGAATTAGAGTGACAATGGACATCGTTTATTAATTAGTACTACTTTTTATCTCCAAATTTATATGGCACATTTTTTTGGTGTGCACAAAAAGAATGAAAAGGTTAAATTTTTCATTACCTTTAATGAAATAATTGCTTACACATAAATTTTTATATCTTGTTTTAGACCACAAATATCAAATTACTTTCTTTCATTTTTTATACTACGTGTTAATCAAACATGCTAGATAAAATGGGACAACGTAACAGGTTTATATCTGAAAGATTTGTTTGTCTCTGGGCACTCTCCATTTGTTTATTTGTACAATGCAACAAAATCCTCTTTTTTCTTTTATAACAAAATACTCCTAGTTTATACTATTACTCTCCTGTACACTCGTAAGTAGATTTTCGTACTCCAAATAAAACGTTCTTCTCTCTCTACACAGAAAAGCATCGGAAATGTGGAATGATATTTTGGGTCAAAGCTGTCTTGGAAAGGAAATAGCAGTGCATACATTGGGACATTATTGAATGAACCAACAGTTATTTATACATTGAACCCAGAAACAACAGTTCAAATCATAGCCCTTAGGCCTTAGTTTTTGTTTTCTCCTTTTTCTTGTTTCTTATATGACCACTCATATTTGGAACTTTAATCAGTCCCTTATTTTATTCTTCTTGCATTCTTTCCATGCTTGGCAATTACGATGAGGAACAGTTCTCACTATTCCACTCACCATTCTTGCATTCTTAACACTCGAGTTAAAGGAAATGAAATTGACATGTATCAAAAGTACTTTAACATTTTTTGTGGCAGCATGTCATTTGGTTAAAACAAGAAATGAAATTTAAATTCCTATCCTCCGTTTTAGAACAGATAAAAAAAAATGTTTTCACACAAAGCATGATACATAATACTAATGAGAGAAGAATACATAGAGCTTGTTTGGGTGGGCTTAAAAGCTGCTTATTTTAAGTGGCTTATAAGTCAAAAAGTGACTTAAAAGCTACTTTTTGAGAAGTTAGGATTTCCTAACTTTTCAAAAAGTGGCTTTTAAGCAACTTATGGCTTATAAGTTCAAAAATTTTGAGATTGCCAAACATATATTAATAGGCTTATAAGCTTATAAGTCACTTTTAAGCTCACCCAAACGGACTCATAATATCAATGAGAGAAGAAAAGGAAGTACCAGAGTTGAAAGCTCGAACAGGCCCATTTCCAAGCATATTAAGCTGAGTCTCAATAGTTCGCATGAAATCCATGGCTTCTTGTAGGGGCCTTGTAAGCTCCTCTCGATACTTCACTAGCATGTCATAATAAGCTTCCTGGATATCATCAAGAAAATCAAACCTTTTCAATATAGTTGGTAATGTGAAAGAAGCAAAATGTTGATTTCAATATACATTTTTATAACCAAGAAATCCTAAGGCCTAATGCACACGATTCTACAATGGATTGTTGATTTTAATATATTACGAGATTTAAAAAAGTGTAAAAAAACTGACCATGAATTGATCAAGTTCTGGGTCCTTGGCAACATCTTTTCCGGTCAATGAAGCTCGCTGCCTCATCTCAAACTCTTGCCGTAAAGTGGATAGCCTCGCCATCACTTCAGGCGGTGCTCCCACCTATGAAAAAATATATACTCACAACTGTAAATAATATATTTACACATAATTTAACTTCGTCTAACATGTTCGACTTTCTTATTTTCCATATAGATAATTAAGTACACTTAACATGAGTATTTATTGGTAGTTATTTTCAATGATAGTGCAATAAAAATTCATAATAATATCTGAAGAAAGTACGGAGACGAAGAATAATTTTTTTTTCCAAGTCAATTAATTCCTTATGGTATGTTAAAAGGACAAAAAAAATAAATAAAGGAACCACTCCGTATTCTGAGTATGTTTGTTATATATACATCTGAGAAAAAAGTGTTTATACCTTTTGACAGTCCATGTAAGCATCCAAAAGACTGGAACACTGAGGATGGGCAAGAATCTTGGCTTTTAAGCCCACAACTTCACCAGAAGAATTTTCACTTTCGTGATGATGATTATGAACCGTCTGATGTTGATGATGACCACTACGAATTATCGAAGGGTATTGAAATGTATGATGATGATGAGAAGTATTACTGCTGCTGCCTCCTTCTGTTTTCACTATTGGGTGTGCCACTACTTGAGATTGATCATCATAAATAGAAGAATTTGGAGGTGCAAGAACTGAATTTCCACCATAAAAGAAGTTACCTCTTTGAGCTGAGTTCTCCCCTAGTTGATTATAATTCTCCATTTTTCCTCAAAAATATGTTACTAGTAGTAATTAAAATAAAGACAACCCTAAATCAAGAAGATAATAAACAGTTGAACTAGTAAGAAACCCTAAAGAAAGCCAAGACTTATTATGCTTCAACTATCCCAACAATATAGGATAAACTAGTAACTAGAACTAGAAGTAGCAAAAGTTAATTCAACACTTGGAGATCTCTTATTTTATTGGTAAAAGTAATGAATTGGATGTGTACTAGATAAGGAGAAGTTGAAGTGAAGAAGTTTTTGTATCTTAATTAAAGATGAGGCATGAAATTATCATTAGAGGATAAAAGGGTAGAGATCTAACAAGATGGTGGCTTTGAACAAGAAAACATATTGGGAAAGAGAAGCTTGTGGCCACTGCTGGTAGCGGCTCCGTGGGTGACAAGACGTTCTTCGTTGAGAGAATAAATAAATATTTGTATTGGAAATTAAATATATTAAATTTATGGTTTACTACTATTTCCCCTATGATCCTACTCAATGTTAAAGGGAACTTCTTCTCTCTTCTTTTTTTTTTTCTCCTCCAACTTTTTTCCCCTTGCTTTTTACCATTGCTTTCACGGGGGGCATTAAGCTCCTCTTTTTCTTTTTCTTGGGAGTTCTTCCTTTCCATATTTTTCTTTGGCTAAATCAAACAATTTCTTGACTTTTAAGTTAATATTATTGAAAATAATTAATATGTCCAGCAAAAATTATTTAATTACACGTTAGTATAGTTTTAACATATGACAACAGATTGTTTATTATTTTTACCTATATACCAATGGGATTAAGTACTAACAAAAATATATAAAGACGTTTCACATTATAAACATGGTTTAACATGTAAAAACATGTTAGCATATTTATCTCGATCATCAATTACTTAAATACTTATAGTGACAAATATAATTGCATGTATTGATTTTTTTATGAAAAAAAATATATTATGTTCCTATTTAAGAGAAGATGGAGGCCGAAGATTTGGATAGAAGAGTAGTAGATAGGCAGGCATATTCTCCTTTGTATGTGGTGAAGTATTCATATTCCTTTATATGTTACTTTTGTTGTTGTTGCTTTCTACTTCTCTTCTATTTTGTTACTTTTTTCATTCTACTTTCCTTTCTTCCATATTTTATCTTAGCTTTTATTCATACATTTTCGGTCGAATCGACTTTGTAAAATGTTTCTTTAAATGAGGATCTATCAAAAATAACTTTTCTGTCTTTCAAAATATAGAGAAAAGTTCTGCGTCCATCTCATTCTCCGCAGACCTTACATTGGATTTTTTGTTGTTGTTGTTGTTAAAACAATCGAGTTAATTAATTTCTGTGAAATCAATTTTCATACTACATCATATTATATGTGACAATTGACAAAGGACGCCAATAAAAAAAAAGGGCTTAACTATATAGGTATACATGTTTTATATCCTTACCACATAGAACTCAAATTCTTTACCATTTAATCGTGTATATTGATGTGTGGGCAAAATGCCACACATTACCTTCTATTTATTTGAGCTTTTGTTGGGTATTATTGATTAAATACGCACACGTATCATGTTTTAGTTGTATATTACAGGATATTGATGCTGTGGTGATGAGTAGATGGAAAACAAGTCAAAACAGGCTGAATTGCAGAGTTACTGATCTTGGACTGAAATCTGCTCATCGCGATCGCGCAAGGATAAACGCGATTGCGCAGGATGAAAAGGGCAAGACAGCGCGAAAGCACTAGAGAAGATGCGTTCGCGAAGATTGAAAATGCTATGAAGCGCGATAGTGCTATGTTAGACGTGATCGCGATGTTCAGAATAAAGAAGTAGCGCGATAGCGCACCATGTTGCGCGATCGCGCAATAGCGTGTCTGGGCTGCGCTGGACAGTTTTGGAATTTCACATCAACCGAATTGGGAACATATATAGCCCTTTGCACGACTTAGGGCACATCTTTTGGCCATTTTTCCAATCTTGGAGCAAGGATCCATCAACAAGAACACCAAGAGGGTGAAGATTTGGAGCAACCCATTGAGAAATTCTCAACCCTTAGTACTCATTTCTTTGCTTTCATGTTTTGTATTGAATATATTTGGTGTTGTTGATGTTATTGAAGAATTGATTTTGTGAATATATTTCATGACTATTTGTATTGTTAATTGGTATAATTTTGGACATAAATATATGAATGAAACATGACTAGGAATTTATATTGTTGGGTTTTGATTTCTTGACTTTTATGCTCGCGACACTTAAGTTGCTCGTCTACTTTGCTAATTAAAGACTCGGGAGAGATTAGTTAGCGTAGAATAGTGAAGCTAGCAAGGATTTGGGTTGATAGGCTATTTCATAGACTAACTCATCTAAAAGAAGTTACGCTCGGAAGAGGTCTTCTTTCCTCGGGTAATGGGTAGTGCTTTATAAGCTCAACCATTTTACGAGCGCTGTTGAGGTAAATTCCTTCTAGGCCGGAAGGATTCTAGGGATTACATTAGAACGACTCGGCCATAATATATAAACCCTATGCTATAATTGCATCCTAGGCTCAAAACTTGTCTTCCTTGGTTATGAGAAGGCCATTGATCACCTTTACTTGCTTTCCTAGTGTAGTTTGTAGTTGTTAATATCATTCCATCACCGTGTTATCCTAGTTTGGCTTTGTCAAATAGGTTTAGTTCCTCCACTACTTTGATCGCATCACTTTGTTCCTTGTGGATTCGACCCCGACTCCTAGTTGGGTAAATTGTATTGCGATGACCATTCATACCTCAAGCCGAGGTGTGGGTTGAGCATTGTCATATATTTAATTTTCAATTATAACTATTTTACAAGTGACTTGTCTAAACACATTTAACTTTTTTAATTTGCATAAAACTAGAAGTCACTTGATAATAACAATCAATATCAATTGTATTATCTTGTTACTGATCAAATGCTAAAATAAAAATCCTTATTTATGAAGACCAATAGCATGTGACTATATAAAATTTAACTATCTATTTTTAGAATTATAATCAAATAATATTCACATTCGTGATGTTCACAATTATAATATATGCAAATACATGTTTTTATTGAACTTACTCTCAATCTTCATATTTCTATAGAGTAATAAAACATTTATCATTCAATTTTTATAAAAAATTGTGGTTCAAAAATTTTAAAAGCGAATTTGACACATCATTTACGCAACAAAAACTTTTAAGCGAGCCTCAAATATTGAGAGTAATGCATTCTTAGGGCACACAATCGAGTACTTGAGATGTAGATTCTGCAAAACCAAGCCTCAGATATGAGGTGTTTTGCAAGTCCCCGTCCGGGTCGTCCGCCAATTAAAACAAAGATTTCATCGTCCAAATACTTGAAAGGAGGGAGAGGATGTTTTCTTAGGGATGCTTCTGAAACGGCTCCAGACTCCTTAATTCTGGGTTAACTCATGATTAACAATGAGTTAATCAAACAAAAAGAAAGGTCAATGGGTTGAAGTATAGAGGGACTTAATAAAAAGCAGCACTGGTACGAAAATTCAATGATTAACAATAAAAAGAAGTGACTAGTGTCACATCTTTGTTTTTTTCTTTTTCATTTTTTCTGTTGCATGACTCATGAGTCTCTCAAACTCAGGCAAAACACCCTCCTGGAATGCTAGCGGAGAGTACTATTAGTGCTCGTTTGGTTTGGAGACAAGTTATGCATGTATTAGTAATGCAGGTATTAGTTATGTAGGTATTAGCAATGCAGGTATTAGTTATGCATGTATTAGTTATGTAGGTATTATATCTTGATTAATGAATGATTTGTTGTATTAAAAGATTAGTAGACATTTCATAATTTAAATTATATTTTAATATTTTATTATTCAATAGATGTTTGCTTACTATTGAATAATGTAAAGACATGTGAGGGTATATTTGTCTTCTCATAAATTAATACTCGCGTTATTAATACCCACATTATTATTTCATCGTCTATGCCACACAAAAAAATACTTAGATTAACTCAATAATTTATACGGGTATTATTTAGTACAAGTTTGTAAATTCAAACCAAACGTTGTATAATTAGTGCAGATTTTTATACTTTGTTACAAAACAAACCAAACGCTGTGTTATATTGTGAGGGATTTAGTGCAGGTATTAATTTTTTTGTGTGCCCGACTAAACGAACACTTAGTGATAGCACAAGTTTGCAGAAGAGCACATGTACTAGCTTAACATGGAGTCAAACTTTAGTTATTCAACTTTCTCCTGACTGACAGCTCTAATTACTGACCATTTCTTCTCTATATGCCATAGAATTGAATTAGGGACAGGATATTGAACTTAAACTACAGTGAGTAAGGAATTGTTTGAATAATGTAATATTCTATATACAAGAAAGTGTTTGTGCACTGTTAATGCGTAATCCATCAGTTACTCAAGAGTATTTTACAGGTAACTCTCTATAAGACCATAAGACGAATGATTTGTGATCTTGTAAAATATAATGATGCGTATCACTTAAATAGATATGACTGGATAGTGTAATTATTATTTACACTATTAATATATATAATTTAAATCCATTCACAAATTATGATTTTAGTTCTGTATCATCAATATTTAAGATGGATGAAAAATGAAACCATGAATAGAACTATAAAAGGGATGCTAAATGTTGCTTACTGCTTAGAGGCCGTGAAAGTCCAAAGAGAGACAAGAATGACATATAAAGGCTGGATTTGATTAGGTTTCTTCTCCGGTGGTCGTAGGGCAGGAAGCTGGCTTTTCATGCAGCTGGTCCCACAACCCACTAGGTAGATTTAGAGGTGTGCGTGTCAATTTTACATTTGCATATATGCGAATATGAGATATTAATTACTCTGCCGTAATTATGCAGGTCGAACTACTGAACTACGAGTGTGTAAAGTCAAACCGATACTGATAATTGAACCGCAATTGATACCAGTAAGGATAACGGAATCAGTATAATGGTATATCAGTTCGGTAATGATATTGATATCTAATACATATAAGATATTGGTACGATGACGATATTTATATATTTTTACCATTACCATACCGATGTATCGGTGAGGTATTTTTATTTAATTTATTGTTGTTTATTAACCCTAAAGAAATTCTAATTTGATATGATTTTTGTTCATAGGTTTAAACTTTGTTGTTAGTAACTTCCATTTTAAGTTATGTTAGTAGGACTTGCATGAAAACTTTAGTGAATTGAATCCTTACTGTTTAGTCGTACAACTGCTTAGATCTATTAAATAAACCCTTTTAAGATTCCTTTCGTGGAGGATTCTCAATGTCGATGCATAGCTAACACTTATGTAGTAACTAAGAACACCCTTTTTGTGCCTAATACTGTTGTTTACCATAATTATCCATGTAATTCAGTGTTCATGTAATCAATGTAAAGGTTTAGGATGGGAGAATACTTACTAGTGTTGTATAATTCAACAATATTATTGGTAATACCGGTTATCGAACAGTTAAGAACCGTTACCACAAAACTGATAGCTTATTGGTATGGATTGTTTTGCATAATTATATACCGATAACTGATATACCGTTACCGATAAGTTAAAAATTGAAGTGTACTGATCCATGAATATCCCTAGGTCCAACCATATAGAAAATCAGAGTAAGAATCTAGAGAGATGATGGATATAATTTATTGATATATTTTTATAGTTAAATATTAAGTATTTTAAATAAAACGTGAATAAATATATCCATCTCTCGCATATTTTCTAACATATTTTGCAGGAAGAAGAAATTATTCAAGGTGAAGAAAAATAAAGGAATGGCCATTGATGATTACATTATTCATAGTGTGATTATAACACTGATAGTAATGTCCGTGAATTGTTTTACGCAGAAGAATAAAAGCGCAAACGGAAGAAAATTTATGGAATGAAGCTACGTATGAAAAAGTTATCAAAACTCAACTCACCTTGGCCATCTTGAAATAGTTTCTACCACCTTAAGATATGCCATCTTAGGTAGAAATTTGGCATGGAATCTTTTCTATAAATAAAGGCCAAAGTTGTATGAAAAAAGGGCACCAAATTCATCTTGCAGAGAACTACTCTCTTGCTCTTTTTCTTTGTCTTTTATAACTTTAAGCTTTTGTAGTTTTCTTTTGTAGAAGAAATACTACTTCTTCCTAGTCTTTATATTTTTAAAGTTTTTCTTACTCCATAATGGAGTAATCTCTTTTGTTGGGATAGTTGATGAAACTCGGTAATATTTATAATACTTATCTCAGTTTTAATACATGCTTAGCCTGAAGTTTTTAATCACATTTTAACATTGTGCTGGAATTATAGTTTTTACTAAATATTTATTTCATATCCGTCTATTTTATTTCTAGGTTATTGTTATATTAATTTTGTAATTCTCACCGAGCAAAATTAATGTATAATGACTGATGAATAAAGTAGTAGAGTAAAAACTATTTTTCCAAGTTTGTAATCTTGTTTACCTCAGTTTTAATTCTCACGGAGGAATTGTTGTAGGTAAGATTATTGATTTTCCGTAAAAATATTCTCACGAAGTTTTTACTACTTTTGTAGCACAATTCAGGCAAGAAAAAATATTTCGGTTTAATCGTCACTAGTTATAATTTGATTAATATGCATAACCTCACGAAGTGTTATTAATTGATTATTTTCTTAGTGAGCAAAATATAATTGAATTAGCAATAAGCAATTATTCTTAAGAGAAATACATGTCAAAACTGAGATATTTATTATAAGTATTACCAAGTGAATTCAACGATTCCCAACTCCTTTTAAATTTGAAATCTTCCAGAAGTTCTTTATTTTAATTTAAGTAAATTTAAACTAAAAATCCACTTTTCATCAATTTGACTCTCTCAAATAGTAATTAAAATACTACAAGTCCGTAGCATAGAATACCCAATCTCTGTGGGACGATATCTTAAACTATATTAGAATTTGACAAGAACGAGCAGACAATTCCTATGCACTTTGGACCTCGTCAAGAGAGAAAGTGGAGATAGAAGATATTTCTAGAAAGAAGATTTCGTTTATATATATATATATATATATATATAACTACTTAAGCGACTAACTAACTGTGGTAAATTACCTAATAACAGCTATCACTATTTACACAATTAACCATTAGCTAACTACGCAAGTTAAAGCTATACAGCTGAATAATCAACTAAGTATCTAGCGTGGATCTTATATCTTCAATACTCCCCTTCAAGCTACGTATATTTAAAACATTCAAAACTCCTAACTTGGATAATAACAGATCATGTTGCCTTTTTTCTAATTCCTTAGTCAATATATACGCTTGTTGATCTTTTATGTTAATGTATATAGTTCTGGTCAATCCTCTTAGTATCTTTTCCCTTATAAAGTAGCAATTGATTTCAATATGTTTAGTTCTCTCATGATAAACTGAATTGATTGCTATTTGAATTGCAGCGTTGTTGTCACAATATACTACAACTGCTCCTTGTGTCTTGGTTCCCAACACTCTGAACAAACGGGTTATCCACATAACTTCTGCAGTCAAAGAATCCATACTTCTATATTCTTCCTCATCAGAACTTCCAATACAATATTCTGCTTCTTTGATCTTCACGAAACCAAGGAATCTCCAAGCTTTAATAGATAACCTATCATAGATCTCATTGTGTTTACACATGCTGCCCATTCAGTATCACAGAACCCAATTAGCCTCATATCCCTTTTTTGTGACATCAACAATCCCAATCCTGGTTGTGCTTTGATATATCTAATCACCCTCAAAGTTGCGTTCCAGCTTGACATTTTTTATTCTTGCATGAATTGGCTCAATGATTGTACTATAAATGCAATATCTGGTCTTGTAATTGTGAGATATAGGAACTTACCGAGTATCCTTTGATACTTGCTTAAATCTTCCATTAAATCTTCATCGTTGCAATTATCATATTCGGCTACTCCCAACTTCACATTACATTTCAAATGGTATAAAGGCAGGCCTTGCTGCACTCCAGCTTCACAAATTAGCTCTAAAGCATACTTCCTCTGATTCATTAAGATACCTGATTTTGATCTGCTGAACTCAATACCAAGAAAATATTTTAATTCTCCCATATCTTTGATTTTGGAATTCTTGTGTAGTACATCTTTAGTTTCTTTATTCAGCTTTTCATCATTCCCTATAATAAGCAAATTATCCATATATGAAAAGATGATTATTAGCATGTCTCCCCTTGTCTTGATAAACAATGAATAGTACCAGTGACTTTGATAATATTCTATTCTTTGAAGAGCTTCAATGAGTTTTGAATTCTATTGTCTTGATGTTTACTTTAGCCCATAAAGGGACATTATCAATCTACAAACAAGCTTGTTCTCTCTTTTATTACTCCCTCCGTCCCAATTTATGTGGCACCATTTGACCGGGCACGGAGTTTAAGAAAATAGGGGTTGACCTTGTTAAGTGTCAAATTTACCCTTGAAAAAGTAAGAAAGAGAATATTTGAGTAATAAAAAAGTTGTTGGTAGGTTTAAAAGTATGTAGGCCCAACAAGGGTAAAATTGAGATGATGCATTAAATAGTTGTAAAATAAGGAAAGGTGCCACTTATTTTGGGACAAACAAAAAAGGAAATGGTGCCACATAAATTGGGACGGAGGGAGTATTAAATCTCTTTGGCAGTTCCATGTAAACCTCGTCTAGCATATCTCCTTCAGGAAAGCATTAAACACATCCATTTGATAAACCTTCCAGTTTTCAACTACTGTAATTGCTATGCTCTTACCATCACCATTTTAACAACGGGTGAAAAACTCTCCCTATAATATATTCCTTCAATTTGTATGTACCCTTTGGCCACCAGTTTAGCCTTGAATGTTTCCACTTGTCTCTGTTATGCAACCAAACTTGTCAAACCTGATACATTTTCCACAAGAGCAAGTACATGTACATTACTAGGATAGTCCACAATACAAAAATGACATATTTTGTATGAGTCGACTGATAGAAAAATCATAATGAGTAAGGATGTTATTTTTAAAGAAGAATTTTTTCCTTTTAGAATGTCCAAAAGCAAGCAAATGCCATTATCCCCAAAGAAATTTCCAATTCACAGGGAGTTGATGATATTATGGAATTGGAAATATCAGAAACACAACTAGATGAAGAGCATATATCAGCTGAAACACATGCAGATCCTGATACAGTTTACTTGCATATACAAGAGGGCATAGAAAAGGATGTACAATTTCCAAATAAAGATATGATTCAAGAAGATTTGGAACAAGAAAATGTTGATGATCCATAAGCAGTACAGCCTAAAAATATTCCAAAAGCAGTGCAACAAGAAATTGGAGCTACTAGGAAATCTGGAAGAACCAGTAAGCCTTCAATATGACTAAGAGACTATGTGGTTGAAGCTAGAAAATCCAAGCAGCTATACTCTTTGGGTCATTATGTCACCTACACCAACCTGCCACCATATTAAAGCATATCTTCAGAAATTTTTAGTAGATACAAAATCCAAGACATATGAAGAAGCAACCAAGGATACTAGATGGATAGAGATAATGGGACTTGGAAGCTTGTCCAGCTGCCAAAGGGTAACAGAGCAACTGGATGCAAGTGAGGAGACAAATAAATAAGAAAGCAAGGGAGAAGTAGAAAGATTCAAGTAGACTGGAGGCCAAAAAGTACAGTCAAACTAAAGGAATAAATTACAAAGGAGACTTTTTCACCAGTTGTGAAATGGTGACGGTCAAAGTTATGATAGCTTCTAACTGGAAGGATTATCAAATGGATGTATTTAATAATTTTCTGCAAGGAGATCGATTAGAGAAGGTTTACATTGAACTGCCAAAGGTGTTTAAAACAGAGGAGAGAACAAGCTTGTTTGCAGATTGATAAAGTCCTTTTAAAGGCTATAGCAAGCATCAAGACAATAGAATTCACAATTCACTGAAGCTCTTCAAAGATTAGGATATTATCAAGGTCACTTGGACTATTCATTGTTTATCAAGAGAAGGTGAGACAGACTGGTAATCATTTTTGGGATGATTTCTTATTACAGGGAATGATGAAAAGTTGATTTGAGAAACAAAAGATGTACTGCACAGGACTTTCAAAATCAAAGACTGAGAAGAATTGATTTAGTTCAGCATATCAAAATCAGGTATCTTAATGAATGAGATGATGTATGGTTTAGAGCTAATCTCTTAAGCTGGATTAGGTGCAGTAAGGCCTGCCTTGACACCATTTGAATGTAACGTAAAGTTGACAACAACTGAATATGATAATTGCAGTGATGAAGATTAATGGAAGATGTAAGCAAGTATCACAGGATAAATGGTAAGTTGCTATATCTCACCATTACAAGACCAAATATTGCATTCACAGTACAATCATTGAGCCAATTCATGCAGAAATCAAAGATGTCACAATGGAGTGCTACTTTAAAGGTTATCAGATATATGAAAGCACAACCAGGATTGGGATTGTTGATGTCATCAAAAAAAGATATGAGCGTAACTGGATTATGTGATGTTGACTGGGCAGCATGTGAAAACACAAGGAGATCTATGATGGATTATCTATTACATATTGGAGATTCCTTGATTTTATGGAGATCAAAGAAGCAAAACAATATATCTAGAAGTTCTACTGAGGAAGAATATAAAAGTATCACTTTTTTTACTATAAACATTGTATGGATAGCTATTTTGTTCAGAGAGATGGGAACCCAGACGCAAGGAGCAGTTGTAGTATATTGTGATGGCATGGCTGCAATTAAAATAGCAATCAATTTGATGTTTCATGAGAAAACTAAACATATAGAAATCAAGTGCCACTTTATAAGGAAAAATATGTAAAGATGATTGATCAGAACTATATACATCAACACAAAAGGATCAACAAGCTCATATATTTACTAAGGCATTTGGAAAGAGACCACATGATATGTTACTATCCAAGCTAGAAGTTTTGAATGTTTTTAATACACCTAGCTTGAAAAGGAGTATTGCAGATATAAAGTCCTTATTAGATAATTTATAATTCAGCTGTATAGCTTAACTAGTGTAGTTAATTAGTGGTTAATTATGCAAATTTTGACAGTTTTTAATTAATTAATTTAACATATTTAGTTAGTCAATTAAGTAGTTAGATTTTTCTATATATTTTGATGTAAGTCGAGGGATTTGGCTAATCCAATAAAATGAAATCTTCTCTCTAGAAATATCTTCCATCTCAATTATTTCTCTCTATATTCTTACTTGCATCAGGTAAATGCACCATTTTGCATCAGGTAAATGTACCCTTTTGCTATTATCTTCTACTATTGTAGACACAGTATTTAACATATTCAATTATGAGCTCATATGAGTAGAAGCCCCTAAATCGACTATCGACATGTTTACTTCATTACTAGCTAAAAAGGCAGTAGTGATACCTTTTATATTAGCTGTAATTTCAACATTGTTCTCCCTATTTATCAGCTATAAAATTCGATTAAACTGCTATGCTCTGAAAGTGTGTGGTGTCATTTGCAATGGTACTTAGTGCTAATATCCCGCTACATTAAAACCGTCTTCATTGTTGTCTATATAGGATTGATTTGAAGTGCTAGAACCAATTCCACAAACATAGTTAGTAGTGTTAGTACCTACTCTATATCCACTAGTAGTAAACCATAGGCCTTGGTATGTATCCCATGTTCTTTCTTGGCTTGTTATTCTTCTGATACTCGGGTTTCTTAGGTTTTCTATCCTCTGGATATCCATATATTTTTCATTATCATTCTCTCATGTGTCCTCTTATGTTATAATTATCACAATAGAAGTTCCATCTAAAATTAGAGTTTACAAGCCTTTTCCAACATATAAGGTAGCAGACTCATTCATTTCCCCAACTGTATAAGTACTTGTTGTCACTTGTTGACTCTCATATGATATTATTAGTGAATATGCCATATTCACAGTAGGCACAGGATTCGTCATGAGTATCTTGACTTCTAGCTTAATTAAAAGACTCATTCAGTCCCACTAGGAAGGTAAACAAGCGAAAGTATTGAATAAGATCAATAAGTTTTTGACTTTTCATATCTACATGATGGAGGAGGAACCATAGCATCAAATTCATCCCACAACAAACATAACCTTGAAAAATAGGCTGATACAGAGAGTGTACCTTGCAGAATTGTACAAATATCTTTGTGAATCTGATAGGTCCTTGCTCCATCAATTTTATCGAATCTTTCTTTAAGATCTACCCAAACATCAGTTGCTTTTGAAGCATATACCACTCAACTGAACAATTCCTTAGAAAATATGTTCGTAATCCATGATCAAAATGTGTTGCATTTCTCCCATTGTTCCTTTAGAGACTCATCAAAACCAGCATTTTTATAAGTTCTCAATATAAAGCCTAACGTTCTTTTTGATTTAAGAGTGATCAACATCGATCTACTCCAAACTGAATAATTGTCCGAACCTATAAGCTGTACTGAAGTCAAAACTGAACCAGACATGTAAAAAGGATGAAGATATAGTGGGTGATCATGCCATACCACTATCCTCTCTCCCGTATTTTTTGTATCTGTCACTAAAATTAAGCTTCAGTCTTCGTACAACGAGAATCTAGGGTTTAGAAATAAGTGTTGAAGAATTGAACTTGAATCGAGCTTCAATATTTCAGTGGCTCTAGTTACATATAGAATATCAGAGTAAGAATTTAGAAAGAGAAAGTGGAGATCGAAGATATCTCTAGAGAGCAGATTTCATTTCATTGAGTGAGCCAAATCTCATAGCTTACATCAGATATATAAAAAAATCTAACTACTTAACCGACAAACTAACAGTAGTAAATTAACTAAGTTGTCACTATTTACATAATTAACCACTAACTAACTACATTAGTTAAGCTATACAGCTGAATTATCAACTAATAACCTGTTTGGCAAAGCTTCTCAGAAGCCAAAAGTATTTTTTTTCAAGAAAAAGTGCTTTTGGAGAATATTAAGATGTTTTGCCAAAAGAAAAAAGAGCTTTTGGGAAGAAGCAGAATCAAATTTTCTGCTGTTGGGAAGAAACTATAAATTTCTCCTTCTCCTCAGAAGAAGAAGCAGCTTATAAAATAAAAATATCCTTACCAAAAATTATGTCTTTCATAAAAAAATATTTAATATTTTTTGTACATTTAAATAATATTAGTTGCAAACTGAATCTTAATACTACAATTTCCTGTAATTTCACACTCAAAAGCACTTTTCCTAAAGATTATACGAACATATTTTGTTTGGAAAAATACTTCACACATGATTTGGCCAAACACAAACTGCTTATTCTTCAAAAATACTTATTTGAAAAGTACTTATGAGAAAAGTACTTTTCAAAATAAGTAAATTCTACCGGCTTGGTCAAACAGGCTCTTAATTATCTGACGTGGACTTTGTATCCTCAATAGTTTCGACATAGATTTGATTGAAGTTTTGGATTTTTTTTATTGAAGTTGAACTTGGAAGATATTATTTGGAGGGTAAAGTTGTATTTGGAAAAAATAAAGTTTTATGAGTGAAAAAAAAAATTCAAACTTAAGAAAACCATCTTAAAAATTAACCAAATATTTCAGTATATAAGAAAGAAATGTTTTAAAAATAAAATTTGAAAAAGAAAATGTGTAACAATATATTTCTCTCCAATAATCAAACTTGTTAATATGAAAAATGAAATAAATGACTTATATAGTGAATAAGATTGATGCGGGGCAAATCGAGCCAAGACACTTTCCAACGTGCGCCAAGCTTGAAGGATGCAAAGGACTAGAAGTTAAGAGCTTTGGAAGAGAATTGAAGAAGCATCAAGAGAACTCAGGGCCAGACGCTCCGCCCGAGGAACTTTCTGGTAAAAATGATGCAATTTCCAGGCGCTTCGCCCCAACTCAGGCGCTTCGCCCCAACTCAGGCGTTCCGCCCAACATGCTGAGTTTCGGGATTTAGAGTAGTCTTTTACTATTTTGACCCTGCGTGGTCTATTTCATTAAACCCAACTTGTGGGGCGTTTTAGAAATTATCTAGACTTGGAAAGGACTCTATAAATACCCAAGTCCTCTTCTATTTTCATTAGTTTACCTTTGATATTGAACAAACACTTAAGAGATGAGATTTCTCTATGAATGGAATCCTTTATTTTTGGCTCGAATCAATTGGTTGCACCAATTGACCCTCATTCCAACCCGACCGGGCTATTTGCAAGACCCGAGTGCGTCTTGAGGACGGTCAGCGTATGTTGTTCTTGACCCAAATCGAAGGTGTCACGAAAACCGTTCTTCGTGGCTACTTCGTAGGGAGTTCAAAATCTGTCTTGCCCCTATCCTTTTTATTTTCGCTTTCGTATTTACCCTGCATCAGTTTGGTATCAGAGCAAGCCTCAGGATTTGTTTCTACAAATCCTCGACCCTTGTTTATCGTGCCTACGTTAGTTTCTATTTTAGATTCTTGTTCTTGTTATTGGAAAAGAAAAAAAATACAAAAAAAATTTGAAAAAGATGAAAATTACACAAAAATTGCTTGTGTTTCATCGATTGATTTTGATTGAGGTTTAATCTATATCAAAAACCCGTCAATTTGGTACCAATATCTTGTGATTTGGAGTTGTGAAACAAAAGATTGAAGAATCAAAACCCCTATTTTGAAACCCTATTTTGAAACTTTGAATCATGATTGTGCATTGATTATTAGGTGTTTAGTGATAAAAATCATTGGGGTTTTTTGAGATTAGCATAATAAAACTTTGGATACCTTGGATTTTAACAACACGGTGAAATCGATCCAAAATTTGGGTGAAAATTAAAGAAACACAGAGTCGAGAAAAGCTGAAGCACCGTGCTAGGCGCTCCGCCTAGATTCCGGGCGCTCCGCCTAAGCTTGCTACTGGTTGTTTGTTAGGCGCCTGCCATAGGCGCTCCGCCTGCCCTAGGCAGCTCCGCCTGACCCTGTAGAGTGGTTTTGGGTAGTTTCCTTCTAAGTTTCGTATTTTATTTGATTGCATTGCATCCGTTTAGTACTATTAGAGTAACATTCCTATTCGATTAGTACTAATCACTTAAGCCTTTAGGATTATCGTGCTTAGTAGAGAGTAGAGCACAAAGAAGAATTCGTAGAACTATTTGTTTCAAGTCCGTACTTAAAGAGCTTAGCGTCTATTGAGTCCTATCAATTCAGCTCGTCCCAAAGAGTGCTTGCTCTTGTGGATTGCTTGGTTGTTGATTAAGAACGTGGTTCAATTACGTGTTCACCTTTGGTTCAAGCTTGAGTGATATATCCCCCACCGCTAAACTAGTGTACCCGAGTGACATTCAAGTGAGGTGTGTGTGTGAGATTATTTCACTAACCGTTTGCTTGTTTTGTAGGTACCATGGCTAGTAAAGGTGATGATCCCATGAAGGGAGTGTTGGCTACCATCATGGCCAAGTTGGATGGTATAAGCCTAAGACTTGAAAATCTTGAAAGTAGGACCCCGAGTGTCCAACTTGAAACCGGTAAAGGTAAAAGTGGCTCAACCATTACTCCGGAACAATTTGCCGAATTGGTTAAGCAACAAAAGCTAAAGGATGATCTTGCTCGAAATGAGCATATGTAGAGCAATCCCCAACAAGTGGGCATTCCCCACCTTTTGGGCAATCCCTAAGGATATGTCCAACTCCCTAGAGCCCGAAGAAACATTACACCTCTTGAGCATGTTGATGAAGTTCAAGAAGGAGAGGAGGCCGAGTTGGTGATGATGATTATGAAGCTCCCTATCTGATGAGGAGGGCCATGAATGGAGGCTGGGATGTGAACAGGGAAAGACGCCGAGGTCGAGGGCCACCCTTGGAGAATGTTGGAGGAAATAGTATGAGGGATTATGATGCTTATGGTGACAACTTTGGGGGCCTGCCGGCGCCTTACCGAGGGGGCCGTCATAACAATAATCTCAATAGTGTGAAGCTTTCTATTCCTACATTCAAAAGGGGTAGTGACCCGATTGAGTTGAGTGGAAGCTAACCATGGAAACAGTGTTTGATACCAGTAACATGACCGAGGAGAAGAAAACCAAATATGCTATATCTTCCTTTGAATCTTTTGCTTCTACTTGGTGGAAGGCAACCAAGAGGTTAAGAAGAATGAATGATTTGCCCGTAAATCTTACTAGGGGTAAATTGACTCATGTGATGGATGCGAAGTATGTGACTCACCAATATCATCAAAACCAACTCAAGCGGCTTTATGAGTTGAAACAAGGCTACAAGACGGTTGGAGAGTACTATAATGAGTTTGAGCAAATCCGGATGACCTTAGACATAGATGTGGAGGAAGATGATCTAACTGTGATTCGATTCATGAATGGGTTGAACAGAGAGATAGCCTCTCAATTAAGATTTCACAAGTTTCAATCTCATCATTATTTATTTGATGCCGCGGATGAAGCCGAGAAATGGCTCAAAGAAGAGAAGTCCACCCGTTACAAGAGTAACACTCCTACTCCCATTAGTAAGCCAAAGGAATGGAAGACTCCAAACACAAGTGGTGCAAGTGCAAGTCGAGATGTGAAGAAGACGTATGAAAAGCCAACACCAAATGTGGGAGGTAATTCTAAAACTCAAATGAACATTCTTACTTCTTCTTCTACTCAATGCTATAAGTGTAAAAGGTATGGCCACTTTGCTAGAGATTGTCTTACTCGAAAAGTCATGATTGTGATGGAAGATGGGTTGGTTTGTGAACAAGATAGTGAGGAGGAGAATGAGAAAGTTGCTTGTGAAGAGGTTGTAGAAGAAGGAGAGGAACCTAACTTGTTCTTAGTGGTTAGGAAGAGTTTGAGTACCATATTCATGGAAGAAGATGTAGAAAATGTGCAAAGAGAGAACCTCTTTCAAGCTAGATGTCGTGTGATGGGGCAAGTATGCTCGATGGTTATTGATTCGGAAAGTTGTGCTAACATAGTGAGTCAAACCTTGATTTTCCAATTGAAATTTCCCACTCCAAAGCACCCAAACCCATACCGTTTACAATGGTTGAGTGAGTGTGGGGAGTTGAAAGTGGTGAAACAAGTGTTGATAGAGTTCAACATTGGTAACTATAGAGACAAAATCATGTTTGATGTGGTCCCGATGCAAGCTTGCCACCTATTATTTGGGAGATCAGTACAATATGATAGATGCGTGGTTCATGATGGCCGAACCAACTCCTATACGGTCAAGCAAGAGGGGAGGAAATATGTGCTCAAGCCTTTGACTCCGAGGTAAGTGAGGGAAGACTACAAGTGTATGAGAGAGTTGAGGGAAGCGGCTAAAGCTAAGTCACCTATGGTACTTGAGCCCGAAGCCAAAAATCTTATTGTTTTGCCATTGCCATGTTGAAAATGATAGTCACTCTACTCCAAATGAGGATAATTTTGAGCCTCATTCCATTGTACTTGAAAATAAGAGACAAAAGAAAGAGAGAAGTGAGGGAGTGACTGGTAACAATCCAAGAGAGGAAAAAGGAGAGGATTTGAGGAGTGATGTGAGTGGATTGTCACCATAAACTACACTTGACCTTGAGGGAAAAATGAGAGAAATGAGAGGTGAGGAAAGAAAAATTGAGAGTGAGAGCACCCATTGTTCTAACCCTTCTTCATCTTCTACCTTTTCTTGCGATAGCTCTTGTGTAGGTATATTTGAAGACAAGCCATTGGAGCCTCACCCATGTGCGTGGAAGGAAAAATAAGAGGAGGAAATTTTTTAATGTGAGCTTCATGAAGGAGGAGTTGAACATGCCACTTCAAATGATGTGAGTTCTCAAGGAGGTAACTCAAGTGTAAGTGTTTTCTTCACCTTCTCATGAGCCTACTAGTTACTTGTCTTGTGATGATTCAATGCTAGTTGGTGTTTGTGATGATCAAGTGGATATGCCACTAGTGAAGAGTCTAGTAGTAAACTTGTGTGTGCTTGTGTATCACAAGTTGAGAGAGATGCTATGCCATATCATGACGTGAGCTCATTATTCAATGAACCTCTCCCTAGTGTAAGATTTGATAGTTGACCTTGATTGTAACCTTTGCTATGACACACTACCAATCTATGACAAAGGGGAAGATGAGATAGTTGATCATACCCTTATTGATATGCTTCTATTTGGTGGACCTATGTATTATGGTAAGGATGGTAATGACCTCGAGGAGTCTAAATTGCATGAGTTGGACAAGGTTGTCTATGATGACTCCTCAATTGAGAGTGATGAACCTAGTCTTGATACTATGCCTTTGTTTGATCATGAAATTGAGATGTATGTTTTTACTAATCCATTGTTTGAGGGCATTTTCATTTATGGTAGTGAATTGTATCGGACTAAGGCTGGTAGTAAAATAGAACCTCCTTGGTGTGAAGGGTTTGACCCCTTGGGCAACCCATTGTTTGAGAACTTGAGTGAGGTAAATGACTCTTTGAGTGACCCTACTAGTGATTGTTGTGGTTATGATGAAGAAGAAGTCATTATCAATACCTTCCTTGAGAGTTTGTCTTATGAGAAGGATTGCTTAAGTGACGGACTTGGAGGTGAAAAGGAAATCCTTGGTGTGAATAAGTATGCTCTAAAGAAGGGGAGTGGAGTAATCAAGGCTAGTTGTAGGTTGGGCTATTTGACTTGCTCCATCCCACATGTTGATCACACGTTGAGGATTAATTGGTGTGTTGATCGTGAGCTTAAAGGTAAAAGGGAATTTGATAGCTTGATCTTACATTTCCCTTGTTCCCATGACCTATTTGCTCATTCTTGTGTTGAGTGTATGTTTTTATTATACCAAGTACTTGTTGTTCTCTTCAGAGACTTGATCTTTAATATTATTATTGATGCTTGGTTATACCATAAGAGTGTGTTTTCTATACTTTTTGCACTAACCTACTTTTGAAGTAAGATGTTTTGGGTTTTCTTGTCGTTGCTAGTAGGTCCTAAGCTCAATGTTAAGGCAAGGGAGATCTTGGAAGAAGCCTATGTCAAAGTAACATTCAAGAGGCACAAAGGAGGAGAACATTGGGCACCCCGAGGAGATGATGATGCCATGGACGAGAACGCCTTGATTTCGAGGAAGAAATCTCTTCAAGAAGGGGAGGATGATGCAGGGCAAATCGAGCCAAGACACTTTCCAACGTGTGCCAAGTTTGAAGGATGCAAAGGACTAGAAGTCAAGAGCTTTGGAAGTGAATTGAAGAAGCATCAAGAGGACCCAGGGCCAAGCGCTCCGCCCAAGGAACTTTCTGGTCAAAATGATGCAATTTCCAGGCGCTCCGCCCCAACTCAGGCGCTCCGTCCAATACATTGAGTTTTGGGATTTAGAGTAGTCTTTTACTATTTTGACCCTGTGTGGTCTATTTCATTAAACCCAACTTGTGGGGGGCGTTTTAGACATTATCTAGACTTGGGAAGGACTCTATAAATACCCAAGTCCTCTTCAATTTTCATTAGTTTACCTTTGATATTGAACAAACACTTAAGAGATGAGATTTCTCTATGAATGGAATCCTTTGTTTTTGGCTTGAATCAATTGGTTGCACCAATTGACCCTCATTCCAATCCGACCGGGCTATTTGCAAGACCCGAGTGCGTCTCAAGGACGGTCCG
Source organism: Petunia x hybrida (assembly GCA_037355625.1). NCBI lineage: Eukaryota > Viridiplantae > Streptophyta > Magnoliopsida > Solanales > Solanaceae > Petunia > Petunia x hybrida. The sequence continues at coordinate 4,463 of JBBBVM010000706.1, read as the reverse complement.
TATAACATAGGCTGTTCTTGACCCGAATCGAGGGTGTCACGAAACCCGTTCTTCGTGGCTACTTCATAGGGAGTTCAAGATCCGTCTTGCTCATATCCTTTTTTATTTTTGCTTCCGTATTTACCCTGCATCAAAGATATGCTTATATCATAAGCTAATTGATATACTCCTTATTTGTCATTTTACATGTTCTAGTTTGATTAGCTATAAAGCTTAAGGGGCTATTTTAGTTATTACTTTGTTTAGTTGATGATTTGATCTCTCTAAAAACTTGCATAGGGAGTACATTGTTTGGTTTGGTTTTATTCATCTTCATACCTATTACATGTACTAGATAAAAAAGTATATGTATTATTTTATACAGGATAGAATGTGGAATAACTATTATAAATATTTTTATATGTGGATATAGCATAGCATATCAAAATAAAAGGCATTTCTAATATAGAAATATAAGTGAGTCCTTTTTTGACTTGCTTAAAAAAAAAGTGTCATAGAAAGTAAAAAAAAAAAGTAGTACTAAATATAAAAGTAAACATTTTGTCAAACGGATCAAAAAAGAAAGTAAGATATATAAATCGAAACAAGTGAAGTACTACACAAAAGGAATTGAAGCAACACTTCTAATATTGGATATGATTGGGATAATAATTACTCGCACCCAATATTTACATCAAATAAAATATTTTAACATTAACAAGTAATGCAACTTAAAGTGAGAAATACATACGACAATATTTCAACTTATGTAGCAAAGTCCAAACATCCGTGAAGTTTAAGTAAAAGAATGAGATTTTTTGGAAGTTGTGATTATAAAGTATCCTAAAACATTGTGTGACTTCAATTTTTTAATTAAGGTAGAAATGAGAAATTATATACTAACTAAATTTCTGTTACACTCAATTTGGCAAACGACCAAAAATCTGAAATTGCATGCAAAACTCTTTGACCAAAACAATACAAAATGACAAGTTGGAAATGAGGTGTCTACCTATGTGACAACATGCATGAACATTGACCCCGCTGACACGGGCGAAGCATATTTCTTACACAAAGCTTCCAAATACATTTAATCTACTCCCACAAAAGAAACATATTTTGGACACCGCCAAATTCCTCCAGGGAGCTCACGATATCAGATTCGACGAAGGGCTCAAACTCTTATCATTTTCCATTCCTGACTCCTTTAGCAAAATTCACACGCCAATTCTCTACAAAACATAGCACTATCAATATAATTATTTCTACTACCTCACACAACTCAACTTATATACAATTAAATGAGCAGACTCGAAATCCAAACCACTCGAAGGCAATCAGGAAAATAATGAGGCAACTATTGAAATATCATCAATAAAAGAAAAATCTCCAAGACAAAATGAAGCAAACGACAACATAAATCAAAACAACCCTCAAATTCCATAACCACCTCCTTTGAACCAACCACTAATGTTTACACTAGCACCACCACAGAATCAAGTCCCACAATCATGGTTGGAATCAACATTATGGGGTCATGTCATAGCAGTGCCAATGGAAATAAATGGACAACAAGCTTTTGCAATCATTCAAAATCCCAATTACCTTGCACAAATTGTGAGCGAGGGCATGCACCTCACCATGCAGAGTTACATCAACAATATGTGGCCTCAATTTCTCCAGGGCATGCATCACCAAGATCACCGTCTAATGGACCTTACCTTCTTCCCGCCACGTGTACTACCACCCCAAAACCTAATATTCATTCCATGAGACCTAAACTTGGACCAACCAATGCATGCACTAATGGACATGAATGGAATGTATCAACAAGTGAACCAACTTGCCTTCATGCAAATGAATGTTCCACCACCACCATCCCCAAGATACCATCCCAATCCACTAGAATAAGAAGAAAACAGGAGAAGGGAACTCGAACAACCCATGTCAAGTGGAAGGAGAGCTACACGGAGTTTGCAAACCTAAAGGAAATAATAATACATACTTTTCAAAGAAAGACTAGATAGAAAATGTATCATAGCATGTCATCAAGCTCTTTACAAGTGCTCCTTGGATGTTAGAGCCCCAGCCAACAAGGCAGTGGTGAAGTATGCAGTGGTTCTGAACCCCACTTTGAGAAATGATCCATAAGTGAAAAATAAAAATCCATCTATCATTAATAACAACATGAATAGACAATTAAAAATAATAATATGGAATGCTAGAGGTGCGGACTGTTGGTTATACTCTTGATTTATATAAATCAGTTGTGGTTTTTTTTACTTGAAACAAAAATAGAGGACCATCACGAGTGTTAGGGTAAGGTTTGATTTCACTAGTTATGTTGAGGTTCCATCTGAGGGTCGATCAGGAGGTACTGACTTGCTTTAGAAAAATTATTTGGTGAGTGTTAAAGACATTCATATCAAAGAAAATGAAATCCATGCCATGATTAAGGTAATACATCCATCTTTTATTTTTTCTTGGTTTTTTTCTAAAATATATGCTAGTACTTCGTATTTGATAGAAGAATTTTATGGAATGATCTTAGAAATATTTATGACAATTATAAAGGTTCTTGGTTAGTTAGTGGTGATTTTAATCAAGTTTTATCCCAAGATGACAAATGGGGTGGTAGGGTAATAGGCCAATAATCATAATAATGCATCAAATTTTGTGCATGCATCAATTATTGTAACCTAACTAACCTAGGTTTTAAAGGACCTAAATATACTTGGTCTAATCATAGAAGAAAAAAAGGGGACTTATACTAGAACGTGTGGATAGATGCTTAGCAAATCATGAATGGGTTACCCTCTTTAAAGATGCCAATGTTATTCATTTTTCTAAAACATATTCTTACCACAATCCTATACTTGTTAGCTTAAATAAAAACTTAATTCATAATTATTCTAAGCCTTTTAGACTAGAGACTAGGTGGCTCTCTTGCGCAGGTTTTAAGAAAGTTCAAAATGCATGGCTAAATCATTCCTTAAATGAGGCTACAATGCTATTTCAGGATATTATTATTTGGAATAAAGAAAATTTTGATAATATATTTAAAAGAAAATCCAATACCCTAGCTAGGTTGAAGGGTATTCAATTTTCTCCAAATTATGCTACTAATTTGTTCCTTACAAAACCTTGAAAAAGAGCTTATCACTGACTATATCATTATTTTAAAACAAGAGAAAAATTTTGGAAACTAAAATCGCGTATTGACTTGTTGAGTTATGGTGATGCTAATACTAAATTCTTCCGTGTCAGAACCTTAAATCATAAGAGAAGAAATAAAATTACTTCATGATGACTGTGGAAATCTAGTTTTTGAGCCAAAACAATTTTTTGCACATGTTGCTTCGCACTTTGAAAAGCTTTATTCTACAAGTCATACTATAAGTAATATAAATCCTGTGCATGATAATCCCTATGGTATAATGGCACTATTTAACTTCATTAGATAGGTCTTTATGATTGTGAAATCACCAATGCTTTATTTTCTTTCAAACCTCATAAGGCACCTGATTCGGATGGATTGCATCTAATTTTCTTTTAAAATCATTGGGACATTGTAGGAAATTCAGTTAAAACATTTGTCACCAAGTTTTTCAAAATGGAGTTATGCCCTCAATATTTAAATACTACTTATATTTACCTTATTTCTAAGATCAAGAATGTTGTAGACCTCAAGAACTTTAGACCAATAGGGCTTCGTAATACTATTTAAAATTATTATTAAGATTATAGCAAACCATATTAAGCCTCACTTGGATTCTCTTATTAGTCCATATCAAACTAGTTTTTTTTTTTTTAAAAAAAAAAAAAAAAAAAAAAAAAGGAGAGCGTCGGATAATGCCATAGTCATACAAGAGATTATAAATAAATTCAATCACATGAGGGGTACCAAAGGTGATATGACTATTAAAATCGACCTATAAAAGGAATTTGATAGAATTAAGTGGTTTTTTATCTGTACTATGTTGTCTTTCTTTAAGTTTCTCCCTAATATTTCAAAATTAATATTATCATGTATCACAACATCTACAATTTTTTCCTTCTGAATGGTAGTAACACAAATTATTTTTCTTCATCAAGGGTAATTAGGCAAGGGGACCCAATGTCCCCTTATATTTTTATTTTATGTCTTGTACTTCTTTTCATCTACATTAATTAGAAGGTAGAAGAGCAATTATGGGATCCAATTAAGTTTTTCCGAAGAGGTCCAGAACTCTCCCACCTCCTATTTGTTGATGATCTAACCTTTATTGCTAGAGCAAATGAAAAATTAGTCCTCACTATAAAGGCTACCATAGATCTATTTTGTGAAATATCGGGGGGAAAAGTTAACACTACTAAGTCTAAGGTCATTTTTTCTAAAAATATAAACTCCTCTTTAGCTGTGCATCTAGGTAATATCCTTAATCTTCAAATTGGAAACCATTTTGGTAAGTACCTTGGTTTCCCTATCTTTGCTAGTAAACCTA